>JARHVA010006973.1:552500-595000 GCA_037957365.1 Torreya grandis | reverse complement strand
ATTTTCAATTACATACATTATGGTGAACTTAACATGAATATAACTCTTGCAAGTTTTATCTCATGTTTTTCATTATTTTATCATTTTATTTATTATTTTTTCATATTTTTTATACTAGGTCGATAGTGTTGGTATAGTTTCTAACTTCTATGTGTAGGTTTAACACACAGTCACATAAAAATGACTTTATTTTGTTTGTGTAGGTCTTCATCAGATTACATGCTATTGGGTCAAATAGGTTGACACAATATAGGTTTTTACTTATATATAGGCTATTAGGTCAACTCTATCAACATAGTACACTTCCAGACTTCCAAAAAACATACTAGGTTGACACTGTTGGTATAGTATTGTTCACATGCTTCAACAAATAGGGAACTTTTGAACTAGGTTGACCCAGTTGACATAGTTGGAAGCACTTTCAAGTGAAAACCAAGGCTCTTCAACAACAATATCACTTTAGTTTACATATTCCAACCCACCAAGGTTCCTTTATATCTTTCTATATCATTTTTATTAATAATCATAGTTCTATTTTTACAGTTTATAGTCTTTAAAACTACCCTAATACAACAAAATAGATGCACCCTATTGACCTAGTTTTATATTTTGTATTCTGTCTAGAATACTAAGTCTACATTATTGATGTAGTTATTAATAAAAATTTGCTTTAGTAGTATAGTAGAAACATTGTTGACTCTATTCTATAATCTCTACATACACTATCATTTGAACTAACACTATACTATGTTTCAAAGTTAGAATTAACATCTATATGCTAGTAATTACTTCACACTTTCTCTTTTAATTAATTACATGCTTAAAATAGATCACATAATATAATTAGGTGGATTTTCAATATACCATTTATTTCCACTATTTTTATCTTTTATGCACACACTACCAAATCACATAATCTTAAAATACATTTCAACAATTATCTACCTGAGGCCTACCTACTTAGATTTCATCACCAAGGGAGAGCCAACTTGGTTTTCTAGCTAAATACAAACATGTGGTTAATGGTATATATTGGAAAAGCACCTGACACCATTATCATTGTAGTGTATGAAGTGAGGGGGTAGGCTCCAATACTAAGCTAGTACTATTGCCAACATAGATCCCTTTTAGCATAAACATCTTGAAACCATCCATAGATTGCATTCTAGTTCCTTAATTTCAGTCAAACTTCCTATCACACTTAAAATCATACTTTAATAACCTAACAACATTCAGGATGATCACTTAGTTAGCATTTACTTTCCAATTTGACTTCTTGCTCTTTGCTTAATTGTATGTTGTATTGTAAAAACGTACATTGGCCAGCATTGGTGCAAGGTTTTATGTTGTGTGCCTCAACTAGATCATCCTCATTGACCTAATTGGTTGTGTGTTTCCTTTCATTTCTTGCTTTCAAAAATAATTACAATTTTTTTTTGTTTTAGTACATTTTTGTTTTATTTAACATGGTCTTTTATAGACTATTTTTTTCACTTACTTGCAGTACTAAGTTGACCCTATCGACATAGTAATATTTTTTGCCCCTTAGGATTCAATATTAAGTTGAACTTATTGAATCTATATTCTTTTTTACATATTTTATATCTAGATTATAAAACTAGGAAAAACCTACCAACTTTCTATATTTGTTTTCTCAAATTTTAGACCTTGTTTTTAGTAATAGGTTGACCCGGTCAACTTTGTACTCTTATATGTTCCTTCCTATCTCTTTGCTTTTTCAACTATTCTATGTGAAACTATTCATTTTTTCCCTTCATATTCTCCTAATCTAAAACCAATCACTACATAGTGTAATGTAGTTGAGGTCCTTCATCCTAGTCTTCCTCCCAATACCAATATTGGTAATCCAACACCAAATAATCCCCCTCCTATCAACACTAATACCTGACCTTCAAATACTAATGCACAAATTGACACAACCCAAATTCTTTCTCAAATAATTCAACAAATGAACATCATGCAAAAAACTAATCATTCTCAAGTGATGCACATGCAAAAACATTTATTACACATGAATATCATCCCTCAACCTCCAATGAATAAGAAAATGCTTCAACATATATAAAATGAACCTTTAGTTACATTCATTGCATCCATAGATATTGGAAACATTTTTCCAACTTTCACATATGATGGGACTAAGGACCCTACTATTTTTATTAAGTCTTTTGGTAATCTATATAAGGAATGGGTCCAAACTAACACCTTTAATACCATCAAGATCTTAGCCAAAATCTTTGTTGGTGATGCACTTGAATATTACAACCAAATTTCTAGACATTCCATCTCATAACTAGATGTTTTAGTCAATGCTCTAGTGAAGGATTTCTAACATGATTACCTTCCTAAAAATTATCTTAGCCATTTCATTAATGCCAAGTAACTTCCTAATGAATCCTTTTACACTTTCATCAAATGATGGAAGTCTCTGGCTCACAAAGTGGACCATAACATGAATGTTGATACTCTTTTAAAAATATTTGTTATTGATCTTAAATCCCCCCTTCAATACAAAGTTTGAATCTTTTCCCCTAAAACTTTAGAAGAAGCCTTAGACCAAGCAAAAAGGTAAGAATTTCTTATGACTCAATTTTAAACACCTCAAACAACCATTAAAGAACCTTTCCAATCATTTTATCATAACATTGATTCATCCAATCCTCCATAACCTTAAAATAGAGCATCCAATTCAACCAATTTTAACACAACCCACCCTCCCGTGAGTCTAGAACAACTTAAAAATAAATTTCCACCCTCTAAAACCATGAGCTTTGATCCTTCCAAACCTCCTCCAAAATGGTACAATCCTGATAAATTTTATTGGTGGCATGCTACTATAGGTCATTCTTTTGAGTCTTGTCATGATCTTCAATAATTTCTTCTTTTTTCCTTGATTGGTCCATATTTCAATATTGATACTCTCATAAAAAAGTATTATCAAGACTATCTTCAAGTTTTTCAAATTCAATCTCAAGAACCACAATCACATCAACATCAACTACCTAATGATTAACAAAAATTATCCCATACCTACACCTCATCCACTTATGTTGTTCAAACACAAGTTGATCCTTCTTCCTACACCAATAAGGAAAGGATAGCTAACATGAATAAATTTAAACATATCATTGAATCCATTGAAATTAAACCTCTTAGGTCACATGAACCAAAAGAGTACGTAATTCAAATGCCTACTCCAAAGCATATCATATGTGATCCTCCTTTACCTCTTTTATCTCTTCATACCTATCCTACACATCAGATGCCACATTCAACAACCTTAAAATATAATAAACCAACATATTTACCTACCTACAAATGCACCTACCAACCCAATGTAAATGATTTTTATGATTCAATTTCACCTCAAACAATCTCACATGTTGGGGCATCTCAACCACATGTCCCTTTAGACTTTGGGGCATCTTGCGATGCCCATCCCTACATCCACTTACCCATTGGGGCATCTTAAAATGACCACTCTTATTATGCAATGCATAATAACAAACAAATTCACCTTGAAGAAACCTTACAAGACTTATAGACTTGTATTTCACATGATCATATTTGATAAAACCATTAGCATAGATCTTACTTGTTATTTTTTGTCTCATGTTTCTTTTTTTTTGTGCACTTTACTTATTTTAGCCACACTTTCCTAGCATCATTATTTTCCTTTGAGTTATTTAGTTTTGTTACACCTTACATTTGGCATTTGTTTTCATTTTAGTTCTTATATATCTCTTTCATTTTTGTCTTTTTATGTCATTATTTGCCTTAGTAGCTTTATGATTATTTTCCCCCTTATTTAGAAATCACCTCATTGGTGTTCACCTTATGAGTTGTAGTGTAAGACCATGGATAGGAACTGGCCTTCATCACAAATTACCACATTAAAACATCTTTCAACCACTTTTTAGGATGACTACTACATTCATTGGTGCTTGTTCTAGATCTATTTCAGGTTAGCATGGCTTCTCTAGTGACATGACTATCATAGCATAGCCTCATCCTTTTATAGCACTATTTTACCTCCTTGTGATCAGCTATGAGCATATTCATCATTGTATCACTTATTACATAGATGGATCTATCATAATCCCCATATTTCCTTATTTCCTTTCATTTGAGGGTCACATTGGTCAATTTTGAGATTTCACACTTACTTATGGGAAAATCTAAGAGTATTTAAACACCTTGGTCTTTAGGTCCTTTTCTCTAGTGACCAAGTGTAAGCTCTCTTGTGTTTGTCACCTATTTCACTCAAGTTTGGTTCTCTGAATCCATATGAAGGAGGAATAGAAAAATCTAAAACAAGTTAAATTTCAAATCATAAAATAGAAACAGAAAGCAATGATCCAAAAGGCAACATTAAAAATTCCAAAAGTCAAATCACATTAAAAGATGTGTTTCTAAGTGCATCTCCTTATTCTAGTTGAATCTAAAACTCCACAGTTGGCCTCATGATATATCTAAGGTCCATTGGGGTGTGGTAGGCTAGTATATTAGAAAAAGAGGATTAAAAATAATTGTTGCTACCTACTTTCTCATGAAAGTACCCAATATTTGCAATAGATTGATGGCTTTGTAAGGGGTCCTAAGGAATGGGGAACACATTGTGAAAATGTAGGTCCATTTTATTTTTCATGCATATAACCTTCATGTGTTGATTTATGTACTTCACTTGTTAGCCCAAACTTTGTGTTCATTAGTCAAAGTGTCCTAAGTCCTTGGTGTTGATAATTATTAGCCTTGCTCACTTACCTAGTGTGTCTTAATCTTACTAAGGATGTTCACATCACCCATGTGGCACCTCACATTCCTTATTTACATCATATTTTCCTTATATTCCCATTAGTGGATATTGATTTTTATTTGATGAATTCCTTGATCACATCTACCTTATTATGCCTCTTGGTTTATAGTTTATGACTTTCATTTTAAGACCAAGCCTTCCTCAAAAACACCCTTACACCATTTGCTTACCACACAATCTCATTTTCATACTAGTCATGTCAATAAGTGGTTGTGTTTTCTTACATTGTATCTTAGAAAAAACACTAAGTTTGAGTTTTCATCTTTTAGAGCCTTTTTATTTTCATCTATTTATCATATTCTTGTTTGATTTTTGTGGACTTCACTTATCTTACATACGACATTTTACATTCTTACATTTTTTATTTATGTATGAATTCTTCATGTTTATCTTACATCTTAAATTACATTTCATTTTCATTCATTCATGTTTTTATTTATGTTTGATTTGATATGCTTATCTTACATGGGGTTACTTTTCACTTACATATATTTGTCATATTTGTCTTACATTGTTGTTTCATTTATCATTTATGTGTTCCAAACTTCCCAACGTGATTTAATATGTTATACATTCCTTCTTGACATTTATGTTTTCCATGCTTTATGATGTGATATACTATGTTCTACAATTATTTATCATTTATTTTCCATCATTTTGTCATTCATTTTCTCTCTATCTTTTTTCTAACCTTGCCTTAACAATAATAATTTACCAATTTTCCTAAAACCCTCATACCTTTATTTTTTCCAACCCATTTTTTGAACTATAAAAAGTTATAGAATCATGATTTTGTAGAGAATCATTTCCAATATTCCAAGAATTTCAATTTTTCACTCTTTTTTTCGCACTAATCTCTACAGGTTTGCCTAATGTTCTTCACATTGGATGCCCTCACTTCTCTCACAGTTTCCTTCTTTATCTACAACACTAAGGTAAATAAAGGTATGTGTTTTTAAATTATGTCCTTTCATTTATCTTATTTTTCTCCTTACTACATTTTACTTAGCATCAATGTTATGTGTTATCATGTTCTATTCTCAAAGCACCATCTCACATTACACTCACATGACATGTGATGAGATTTGAGTGGAGTAATGTATACACATAATATTTTTAAAATTTTATCACTTAATGATACTCTTTATCTTTCAAAAACCCATCGACTCTCAATTTGTCTGAGTGCATGCCTTAAGGGGTGTACCAAGAAAGGGATGGGTAGACCATTGGTGTTTCATAAGATTATTGTCCCTTTTGCCACCTATTATCTACACATGTGTCTCCTAAAAACCATATCCCTAAGCTTTTTATTCTCTTTGGCATACTCCTTAGTCATTTCCCACCTTTTGCTACATTTTTCTTAGATTTAAGCTCCTTTCAATAGTTTGTTATATTAGGTTGACACTGTTGACCCTGTACTATTTTGGGTAAAATTAATTTAGGGTCTAGGTCAATCTTGGCTGACCTAGCCCATAACCTAGTGAATTTTTATCCATAAATGTACTAGGTTGACTTGGTCAACCCTATTGGCCATAATTTTTGGAAGGGCTTAAGGTTAAATCTACCTATATATACAAGATCATTTTGCCATTATCTAAAGAGGAGAAGAAGAAGTAAGAATATGCATCTACTTATCCACCATTTTACTTAAGGATCAAGCTTAGGGTTTCATACTTTATTTGGAGATATGGATATTATCTTATAGATGTCTTTTGAATACATTGATAGGTTATATAGCCTAGATCTGATTTATCCTTGCCATCCTTACATACCACAAGCTCTTACAAAGCACCTTGGCCAAGGGAGAGATTAAGGCTCGACGAGTTATCTTCGAAGGTAAGTATTTCTAACTTTATTTCTCATTTTTAAGAGTAGATAGATATGCATTTATACTTATCTTTCATGAAGTAGGATTTCATATACATTGACATGAGTATATGTCTCTTATGCATGTTTAATTTTGTTGTTTATTACCACTACTTTATGCCATAATCTTTGGTAAGCACTAGATTATACTTTACTTGTTATTAGTTTAGTGAATATAGAAACATAGTACTTAATTAGGGTTATTATGTGATTGTAATTGAATGGAGGCTTTGGAACCCTCCTTAGCATTGTTTATTATGGTAAGAGATCCCATAAATGGGTCTAGCAAATCCTCATATTGGTCATGTTCTTGATTATCTAATGTATCCCCAATTAAAAGTTTAAGCATGATCTATCTTCTTTGAGTTAGGATTGATTTATAGACATGATGCATTTTTGATTGCAACAAAATGTATCCTAATGGTCAACCTAAGTGCTATTATGTAATATATTCTCCCAATAAGAGTGGTATATATGCATGATCACTCATCATTATAAACTCACCTAACATTCAGACCAAAGAGAATTCAAAGAAAATTTAGTTGAGAAAAGCTTTTCAAAATTTTCATATTCCTATATCATTCATATGAATATCACACCTACAAGTTTTAAGTACTAAAGTAGTAGCCCAAGGGCTTGATTTGTCAAGTTACAAGCTAGGTAATTGTTATACTTGATTTCTATGTATTACACCCTTGTGTACATACAAGCCAACATATTATGGGAGAACTACATTAGTTAGAGGCCTTCTTTAGATTAGTGGCTATGTAGGTAACACCCAATGATAAAAATGTCTTTTGGTTTAGTTCAACACCAAGACCCCACTAACCCATTTTTACCAAGGTCACTATGAAGATGAATAACTAGGGTTTAATCATTTGAAAATGAGTGATAGTCTATGACCTATATATGAATGCACTATAGAAAATTTAATGATGAACCCAAAAGCATCTAGGTGGTCACATCCAATTTATAAATGTATTATGTATTGGACCCTTAAATTTGATATAGACAGTAGCATCAATGCAACCATCCTAGGTTGACACAAGTGTCTGAGGTTATAGAGGCACTTAATCTAAAATATGGAAAATGTTCTAGAATATTATTCCAGTATGCTTCCTACCTATTCTAGATCTAGATCTATATTAGCATCAAAACTAACTAAATATCTTATTTCTTTGTCATTATAATATATAACATAGTTGTACTTTCTATTTTAAACATATATCAATATATTAAATTCAATGTATGTTCTATATGAGTTTTATAATTAATTGGCATGATACATATTTATTTATCACCTTTGTCCTTATTCATTTCTACATTATTAACCTATCTACCCCATATTAAGATTCATATCTAATTTAGGGTTAAACAATAGCTAGTAATCATCAAGTTCATAATTGTATGATTGATTATGGTTCCAATGTAAAAGTGATGCTAAATAAAAGTCATGGATTCCTTGGGTATAAATTAAAACCCTTTTGAAATGGTGTCACATAATTGGATATAATACCAATTAATATAGTTGGGATTATTAAGGATTTTCCCTAAACTCTCCAAGTTTTTAATAGTATAAGTGCACCAAAATATATTTTTATAGTAGATCTCCCAGCTAGGTTTGGAACTTGCTTGACAAATTACCCATTTACGACCATATCCAAAATGTTCCACACATTTGTATTTATCTATTAAAAATTTAAATAAAGTTAAGCACCTCTACCAAATCCATGTATAACTTTATAAATCAAGGAATGATTAGGAGGAAGGAGATTATTTGATCAAAACATTCCCTATCCCCTTCTAGCCTAAATGGCCTTCCCCTTATTCTATTTCTTCCACTAATGGAACCAATAATATATTTATTGTATATTAGGACTTGTTCCAAAGTCTTAACATTAGGCTAGATTTTTGGTAGGTTAATAAATAATAATTGTTAATGGGACATGCATCTTTTTATTAAAGACACACCCATAAAATAAAGTTACTTAGTTTTAGTTTTAGGTAGTTTTCATGTTTTGTGTTTATTAATTAGAACTACCTTACGAGTTGTTTTTTCGTAAATAGTTGGTTATAGGATTAGTTGATTTTACCTATCATGGGCAAAATCTATATTATCTATGTTTGCAATGGAAAAGGGTTAATGGAGTAAAGGCATCCTTATGTACTTGGTTTTTTAAAAATTAATAAAATACTTGTGCACTCACACTAAGCGGGGACAAGGTTCAAACTATTTTTTCAAGGAGTTATCAATGGTATCAGAGCATGGTTTTGTCTAACATGGTGAATTTTGGGAGCATTGGTGAATTTGAAAGGAAGGCAAGGTGAAAAGTTGAATTCATGTGAAATCAAATGGCATGAAATAAGGTATGCCATATAAAGTAAATATTTTATTGGTTTAAATATTTGAAAATTTATTAAATTATTTTAATTTTTCAAATATTCTTTTGCATTTAAACCTGTGTATTTCTCTTATATGACCATTTGGTCATTTTAGCCATTCATACTCCATTAAATTGTATTCAAACTCCTCATCTGGCATTAAAAATGAATTTCTTAGCATTTAAATGTTATTGAATTCATTATTTTTTGTAAAAACAAACTTGTATGGCTTGTTTACCTATTGAAAACCTCTGTAATTTTCATTCACGGCTACCATTGTTAATTACATTTATTCTCAGCCCTTTTCAATCCAAAAACACCTACAAATCTGATTATAGTCCCTATTTTAAATCCTCAAAAGAAAATCTGGGAAATTTTTTGATTTGTACAGCCTATGGTATGGCCTTCCAACACCCTGGCTGCAATTTGATATCATTTTCGGCAAAACATACCTCAAAAAATTTGCTAAAACTCAGTGAAAATCATTTTTATCCTACTTGTACAGATTTATACAGCCTCTAGGAGTGAAATAAGGTGTAGTACACATTTCTAGGAGCAACCATGGCATCCCAGGCAAACATGGCACATGTTTAAACTCAAAAAAGTAATTTTTTTCATGTTTTTAAAGTTTGGATATCAAATATTTGCATTAGATGGGTCCCACGTGAGAAAGCTTGGCTGAGAAGATCAAAAAGGAATAATATTGGATTTATTTACATATATGTAATTTAAAAAAAAAAAATTCCTCATAGACAAAATCCAGCATAAGTACAAGTTTCTGAGTATTATATTCTGAAAGTGCTCTTAGAGCAATTAGTTAAAATTATTTTGTAAGAAGCTTGCAAAGGAGGAGGTCAAGGGTTCAAAACCCTTCTTTTTGGAAGAAGTTTTTTTAGAATATAATTTTTTGTAAAAAGAATATTCCCTTTTAAATCTACTTTATGTATGCCTTGAAAGTTGTGAAAAACATACTTATTGTATAATGTTGTTCTAAAAATTAAAAAGGGGGAATTAAATTCTCTTTCTTTTACATTCTTATGGTGATATAATGGTGTAATTGGTGGAATAAAGATGTAATTTGGTGAAATAAGGGTGTAATCATTGATTTTTGGTGAGGTTAAGTGTAAAACCCATACAAAATTCTTGTTTTTCTTTTTTTCTCTATGCGGAGGTTAAGTGAAAAACTCCATAGAAGCAGTGTCTTGTGTAGTGTGATATTTTTTTCATCTCTTTTGTATTTTCTCGCACTTTTCTCTACTACACTTGCTTTTATTTCAAGATGCTTAAGATTCAAAATTTGCTTTCAGATGGTGATAGATTAACAATTCCCAATTATTTTGATTGGAAATGATTGATGGAGGCTTCACTAGTTTTTAATGAGTTATGGGATATTGTCAAGAATGAAAATCCCACATTGCCAACAGAATAAGATAAATTAGATGTATTCAATTTGTGTGATTCTAAGGCCTTAGCTATCATTAAATGTTGTTTTACTCATGATACTTATGTTCATATTGAAAATTCTCCTCATAGTTACACTGCATGGAAAACATTGTCAAATTTGTAAGATAAGAAACCTAAGCATAAGAAGATAGATATTCATATGCAGTTGTTTACTTTATCATTAGATAAAGATGGGGATATGGGATAATATATGTCTACGTTGAAAAATATCACTATTGAGTACACTAAGGATGGGTTTGGAAAACTAGATGATGATCTCATAGTCACTGTTGCTTTGAAAGGACTACCTAGGTCCTATAGGAATTTTATTGAAATGTTGCATATCTCTGACAAGATCACAGGCATCACCTTTGATAAGTTGGCTGAGTTGCTCATCTAACATGACCTCTCTCTACCCATTAAATCCAAGAAAACCAAAGAATCCCATGTTTTAGAGTTAAAGCCTAGTTCATCTTCATCTGGGCATCAAAACAATAGAGAAAATAGTTATAGAGGGGGTCAAGGTTATAGATGAGGCAGATATCAAAATAAAGGTAGGGGTTATTCAAATAACCAAAAATATAACCAATCACATGAAACAAGTGATCGAGGACATGGTCACAACTCATATAGGGGCAGAGGTCAAGGTAGATTAGACATTCAGTGTCATAGATGTGGAAAATTTGATCACTTTGCCTCACAATGTAGGATTCCTTTGATAAAATTTAGAGGCCACAAAAAATGACTAAATCTAACTCTACTCAGTATGTCAATCATGACTATAATGAGTCCAGTAATGTTGCCCATGAATCTACATTCACTACTTTGGGGCACATTGATTATATTGAATATGAGGATAGAGATGAGCTCACAGATGTATGGGTTTTAGACACAGGAGCAACCAAACACATAACATTTAGGAGAGATTTATTTTGGTCTTTCTAGGAAGCTTCTCTCTCTCTAATTGACTTAGTAGATAAGTCTATGCATACACCACTAGGACTTGGATCTATTCATATTCTTCTTCTTAATGGGTCAATAAAATATTTGGAGGATGTTTGGTATGTTCCCACATTGAAGAAACACTTACTTTCTTTGGTAACTATTTGAAAGAAAGGTTATCAAATTGTGCTTGAAAATGGGCTCATTTACATCAATTTAGTAAAGGATGATTATAAAACAATCTATATAGGATATGAAGATGTAAACTTGGTTAATTTGCATTGTAAAGTGCTTCTTCTCACTATAGAACTTGCAGTAGTTATTGACACATGTACAGGTACTATGTCTACACAATGATTATGGCATCTCCACTATGGACATTTGAATATCCACGCTTTAGTGTATTTTTAGATATATGATATGGTGAATGGGTTGCCCACTTTTTGCAAAGATAGTATTCTTTGTGAGTCATGTGTTTTGGGCAAACAAAATCAGGGAAAATTTCCTAAACGGTCATCTTGGAGAGCTAATAGATGTTTACAGTTAGTTCATAGTGATGTATGTGACATGAAAAAGTCATCCATTGATGGGTGTAGATACTTTCTCTTGTTTATTGATGACTTTTCTTGGATGACTTGGGTACTTTTTATGAAAAACAAATCTAAAGTTTTTGCTAAGTTTGTTGATTGGTTACACTTAGTCGAAAAAGAAATAGGTTCACATTTGGTTACTCTTCATTTAGATAATGAAGGTGGGTATACCTCAAATGAATTTTTATATTATTGTCAAGAACATGGCATTCATTGACAATATAGTAATGCTTATACTCCACAGTGAAATGGAGTATCTGAATGGATGAATAGAACTTTAGAAGGCACAACACATGCCATGTTGCACAATAAATATCTTGATGATAAGTTTTGGGTAGAAGACATTAGTATTGTAGTGTATTTGAGAAATATGTCCCCCATAGTTGCACTTTTGGGACAAACTCCATATGAGGCATGGTATGGGTTTAAACCAAAAGTTAAACACTTGAAAGTGTTTGGATGTCTTTGTTTTGCTTTGGTTCCTATTAAACATAGAACTAAGTTAGAACCATAAAGTCAAAAATGCATCTTTCTTGGTTATTCTGAAGATAAAAAGGGGTTTCATTTACTTGTATAGGATACAAGAAAATTCATAGTGAGTTGTGATGTTATATTTGATGAGTTTCGGACTATGAACATTACAGAGATTGATTCTCAACTTGATAGATTACAGAGGAAAAACACAAAAAGAGATAAGGGTTTGAATAATGGGGATAAATCTTCAAATTTATGGTATGAGACTCAAATTCCTTGACTTTCCTCTCCTTCATCTACAAGTTCACAGGTTGATGACTTAGAAATTATTGAAAATTCACTAAGTCCCCCTTCAAATGATGGACATAATGAGAATTTTGGACTTCCTAATTTGAATAATTTGACTAAGTATCCAAAATGGGCTCAAATTACTTTTTCTAACTTGAAAGCAGATGAAGTTGGTTTAACAGGGCCTAGGAATTCTTGAAAATAGGTACACTATGCTATGGTTGTTACTACTTCTTCCTCTGAGCCATCCACTTTTGAGAAGACATCTATTGAACATGTTTGGCAATAGGAAATGAAATGTGAGTATGATTCCATACTTATCAATAATACATGGGTTTTAGTTGATCCTCCTCCACATGTTAAACCCATCAGATGTAAATGGGTTTATAAGACTAAGTATAAATCAAATGGCTCCATTGATAAACATAAGGAAAGACTTGTTGCAAAAGGATATGCACAATAAGAAGGTATTGACTATGAGGAAAAAATTTCACCAACTGCCAAATGGCACACTATTCATATGGTACTTGCCTTAGTAGCACAAAATGGTTGGAAAGTACATCAATTGGATGTTAAAAGTGCTTTTTTAAATGGTGATTTATAGGAAGAAGTATATATGAAACAACCTCAGGGTTTTGAACAAGTGGGTGCCAAACACAAAGTATGTAAATTGATAAAAGCTTTGTATGGGCTCAAACAGGCACCCAAGGCTTGGTATGAGAAAATGGATTCATACTTGAAAACCATTAGTTTTCATTGTAGTGAATTTGATGATACTCTCTATTTTTAAGTGTAGGGTAAGAAAATGGCGATACTTGTTCTCTATGTTGATGACTTGTTTATCACATGTAATGATGAAAACCATAACAAGTCTATGATGAAGGAATTAAAAATGGATTTGAGATGAAAGATCTTGGACTTCTTCACTAATATCTAGGCATAGAGGTAACTCAGAAAGAGCATAGTATTTTCATTTCACAAACTAAGTATACTTTTGAGTTATTAGAAAGGTTTGGCATGAGTGATTGCAAACCTACCCTCACTCCTATGTAAGGTAACTTGAAATTGTCTAAGGATGATAGTAGTGCCTATTTTTATGGCACCACATACAGACAATTTGTGGGAGGTTTGATATACTTGATGACTACCAGGCCTGATATTTCATTTTTAGTCAAAATTTTATCTAGTTTTATGCATGAGCTTAGAGAAATTCATTGACATGCAGCAAAATGAGTACTTCATTAGCATCAGGGAATGAAAACATATGACCTTGAATACCACCACAATAAGAACTTCAAACTTGTTGGATATTATGATGCAGATTTTGATGGATGTGTAGATGATAGAGTGTTAACCATAGGATACACTATGCATATGGGTTCAGATGCCATTGCTTGGTGTTGCAAGAATCAAGATACAGTGGAAAATTCATCAGTATAATTAGAGTACATTATAACATGGGATGCTTCTAGATAAATTATTTACCTACGTCGTATTCTTGAAGATCTTTAGGTTTCTCAGTTTGCTCCTACATAGTTATATATTGATAATCAAAGTACAATCAAAACGTCTAAGAATCCTATGTTTCATGCCAAAAAAAAATATATGGATGTCAAATACCATTATCTATGAATGTTGGTGGCAAAGGAATATCTTGATCCAATATATTGCCTAACTACTGATCAGACAGTTGACATCTTCACAAAACCCCTTGACATAATCAAATTTGAAAAGTTTAGAAAAATGCTTGGTATGTGTCCAAAGACCTAACTTTAGATCATAGGGGGGTTTGTTAGGACCTGTTCCAAAGTCTTAACATTAGGTTATATTTTTGGTAGGTTAATAAATAATAATTGTTAATGGAGCATGCATCTTTTTATTAAAGACACCCCCATAAAATAAAGTTACTTGGTTTTAGTTTTAGGTATTTTTTATGTTTTGTGTTTATTAATTAGAACTACCTTACAGGTTGTTTTCCTATAAATAGTTGGTTATATGATTAGTTGATTTTACCAGTCACGGGTAAAATCTATATAATCTATGTTTGCAATAGAAAAGGGTTAATGAAGTAAAGGCACCCTTATGTACTTGGTTTTTTGAAAATTAATAAAATACTTGTGCACTCGCACTAAGTGGGGACAAGGTTCAAACTATTTCTTCAAGGACTTATCATTGTAAAGATAATTCCATCCATTATTCTCATGAGGATTTGGTTAAATCCAACCATTGTTGTCCCAACAACTCATGTTGTTCACACTTAACTATTTATATAGATTTATTGATATAATAAGTCACAATTGAAATGAAACTTGGGACAAGATAGAAATATTCAAAATATTGAAAAATAATTCTCAATTTAAAAATAAAATTTTCCATTATAGTCTCATTTTCCCAAAGAAAATATCCATTGTTTCAAACTAAAAACTCAAACTAAATAATAAAAAGTTTCATATGCAATCCATTATTAGTATCCATATTTCATGAATCAATAATAAAAAAATTGAAACATCAAATGTTGTTGATGAGGCAAACCATTTAATAAAAATGCAAACTTGCATTATAGCTTAAAATTATTCTATGAAGTGTTAATAAACCAAATGAGCTAAGTTATAATCATAAAGGAAAGCAACCATAAGTATCCTTAAAAATGGAACAAAACACATCCAAAAAACTAAGGTATAAGTTGTCATTTAATTTTTTAAAAATATAAATGTGATAAAATCAATATTTGCTAAATTTTTCCTTCATATTTTCAACCAAAAATGAAAAATTTCAACTAAAAGTAATGTATAGTCTATTTGAATTCAATATTATGCTTTACATATTCAATCAACCAAAGGATACTGCTTTCAAATAAAACAACAAGCTAAGTTCATCAATGAAACCCAAATTTACAATGATATAATTGTTGATCAAATCTGATTTATTATTTCCATATTAAAGACTGAAAGCTAAATAGTGTAGTGAGTAACTATGTACTTTCATAACATAATGTTCTCCTCACAACTCCTATTTTATTCATCTCAAGTTTTTAACTATAAACAAAAATAAATGTTCTTCAACAATGCAATCAACTCAATCATTTAATCAATTTTATTCCAAAACTTTTTGATGTAAAAGTACCAAACTTATTATGCAACAATAAAAATCTCAATTGTCAAAATGAAAAACATCCATGTGATTTTTTGCATCGAACCTTTTTCAGTAATTGACAACATGAAATGTATAATCGATGGAACATATAATCCTTTCAATTTCAATAGAGAAATCATCTTATTATGAAAACTTTATATTTAATCCAAAAATAATAATGCTTTCTTGAAACTATCTTTCAAAAATAATTCTTCATAATAATGAAATGGAATGATTATGGCTTAACTCTTCATCTACCAAAGAATAAAAGAAATTATGACCAAACATACCAAAAATAAAATAACATTCCTTCAACTTCATAGATAAACAAGAGAGAAATATTCATTGTATTAATGATAAATTGCTTATATCTCTGAGTTCTTATAGTAAACACCTATATTTTTCTTTTATTGTTGATTTATTTTGTAGGACTCATCAACACATCAATATCACTAAGTGCATGTCCTATAGAGAGTATTAGGATTGGGTTCAGTTGGTTTGTGATGATTTTGTGATAGATTTCATAGGTGATCATCTATTATTCATGCCTTCCTACATCATCATCTTCTTAGTTTGGCCTCCATTTGTTCCCTTTCTCCCTCTTCCCTCCTCTTACTCTTATTTGTATGTTTTTATCCAATTGTTTCAACTAAAACTAAGTAATTATAAAATTCTAAGCTCTCTACCAACTACTTTAACTAGGCTAAAATAATATTATATCTATCAACACTTTTCCTACTGCTTCAACTTATTATGCTTATTGATATTTTATTACTTCTTCAATTAGGTTGATATTGTCACAAAGTTTAATGGTTGAATTTTAGGATCTAGATCCATATATGAGCATCATAATATTTATTTTTCATAAGTAAGACATCTAATCTTCTCTTCTCATACACATAAATTTTCCTTAATAAGAAGAAGAGGAATTAGGGTATACAAGCTTACACTTGTGGAAGGCTATTTTACACAAGGTCCTTGAAGGTCTTAAAGAGATAAGTTGAAATATCAAGGTACACATAATTATTAAATTCCCCAACTAAGGATAATTAAGTATTCTTATTTACATCTTGAGCTTCACCTAAAACATATCTGATAAAATGTCATTTGACCCAAGGGGGAGATTGATGCACCAATACATCAACCCAAGGTAAGTATTCCTAACCATATAATCTTTATTTTTTTTATTTTGTGGATATGAGTGTGTGTGAGAGTGAGATATATTGATATATTTTTGTCTTAAATGCTTAAATTAATATATACTTATTAATAAGTTGTATTTTCATGCTGTGTTTCTTTACTAAGACTTCTTGATTACAATTCCTATTTTAGATACCTCTTATTTACCACCCAATGGAATTTATCTATCTTTAGCTTAACAATTTTTCATTACATATATAACTAAGTCTCTATTCATTATTAACATATACTTCATCCTTATTACAAATAACACTTGAATACAGAAATATCCCACTTTGTGGCATCACATCTTGTATGTATGTTGGATCTAGAATGGTATTCTCCCTTTTCTTATATTTGAGGATATTAATACTATTCATATTCATTCTATATATATTCTAGTGAACCCAATGTGAATATTATCCCACCATTGTGTTGGGTCATTTTCAATTTTTATTTTCTTAACTTCTTAGCATTATCAATTTGTCAAGCATTTTTTTGCTCTCCAAATAACATTTTCCTAGATTTTTAATTTTCCTATTTTATCAAACATAATTTTTTTGCAATATTTTTTTCCTTTTAGCATACATAATGTTAAGTCCATTATTGGCATTATAAACAATTATCAAAATAATTTTGCATACCATTTCTCTCTCTCTCAAGAACATCCTTCTTATGATTGCAATATGTCTATAACTAAAATCAAGTGTGTTAATGATAAAAGGATATAAATCCACACCACAAAGATTTTGATTATGAGGATGAAGCAAAAGACTAAACTGAGTACACTCCAAAAATGAATGTCTTCCTTCAAGACCATACTGAACATTGATAAAATACCAAGTAATTCATTCTCTTATGATGGTTCCTTTCTTGGGACTTCTGTCAAGCATAGTTTTTCTATATGACTCGGGAAAATTCAAGTCATGACTCCCTATAATATTTATTCATTTACCATGCCTAATACAAGTTTGTAAAATTCAACCTTTAATGATCTAACTCATAAAATTAATCCAAAATCTAATGCTACTCAAGCTTCTCATTCTAGTCAACATGTAACTCAAGAATATAAAATCGATCAAAATTCACTTGGTCTTAATAAATTGATGTTGAGGGTCTTAGAATAAATTTATAATATGTAAATTCTTAAATTAAAAAAATTCATATATTTTAAAAATAAAATCTTGCACATGACCAACCAAAATTGATAAATTTAGTGGGGTAATCCAAATCAACACACCCACACCCCTTGAGGATCACCTTTGGAACCCAATATTTCAACCTATAATTTAGTAAGGTTAAAAATTGTCTAAAAAATGAATCTTTAGATTGTTTAATTACAAGCACAAACATTGAAGGAATCACTCTAACCATTATCTATGATAGATCTACCGATTTGACTTTGTATCTTAAAGCCTTTGGGAATATTTACAAATATTCACTCAAGATTAACACTTATGAAACTAAAAAAAATATTGAAAACAACCTAATGGGTGATTATTTATAATGGTACAATTTAATCAAGCTTATGTGTGGATGCATAACGTTGTGGGACAAAAAAGTGGACAAAATGGAAAAACACAACTTTTTCTGTAAAGGGCATCACGGTGTATGCCCTTACTTTTAAAAAATACATAAATATTCATTTAGGTTGTTCTATATCCTAGAGGGAGTACACTAATGTAGAGAAATTACTCCCAAAGGTTCATCCCTGTAACTTGTTTACGCTTATCACAACTTCACAAGCTTCATAGTAGTATTTTTTCACTTTTATTGATAGTACAGATGGTTTAGGATTGATCTCCAAAAACTTTGGTACTTTTCAAGTAAAATCCATTGATTTGTTTTCCCCCACCAAGTTTCTTAGTCCCAAACCACTTAGAGACCATTTTTCTGGCCTCTATCAACTCTTAACTAGGTCTCTTAAGGCCTAATTACTCCATAGTCTTGATTTTACATACACAAGGAGGTCGTACCAATATAAAACCACCAAAATAATTTAGAAATAACTAACCCATAAAAAATCACAAATTTTTGTGATTTTTGACTATATAGAACTCTTGGAAACCAAGTTTGAATTTTCAAACCCTAACACAGGGTTAACTCAGTCTATGTAGACCTGACAGGGGAAAATTTATTGTTCCACACTAAAAAACAAGTTTCAAACAACTTTAAAAGTTGAATTAATTCTATGAAACTCCCTTAAACCTTATCTAATCATTACTTACCCCCCTTAACTCCTTTGTTACACACGTTTTCAATGTTCTATGTTTGACTGTGTACATATGCACTAGCATCTACATGATTATATTGTCCTTCTCACAAAGAAGAATGGAAATAATCAAATGAAACACTTAAGGAAATTCAAGCCTTAGAAATATATCTTTATTGGATTTTTTTCACTGTTCAGCCACACACAGTCAATCTCCAATGCACATACACAAAAAATAGGGTCTGTAGTCACTTTTCACTAACATTGAGAAATTATTTTCTTTTTTTCTTGGATATTAAACCTTTATATACATTAATTAATGATCTTACATAAATACCAAAACATTTTATATGTCCTACAACTACTCTAACTACTTTTGGACCTTCCAACGGTCACTAGAAGGCTAGTTAGAACATAGACCAAGTTTGTTATTCCATACATATATGAGTTAATACCCATGGTATAGAATCATGGTGTCTTTAAGAGATCATTAAAATAATTTTATACATTGACAGTTCCTTCCAAACACTCCTACAACATCTAGACTAATCAAAACAATTCAAAAATTCAAAAACTCAATTTTGGTAGGAAAAGCCAAATTTGAGTTTTTGACAAGCTAAATTTAAAACTAACAAATTGAAATGAAAAATAAGGATGATATAAGAACCATAAGACCTAATAGATAATTATAAAACCAAAATTGGTTAATAAAAATAAAATTTCCAATAAAAACTAAGCTTTGGAGTGATGCTCCCACATCATACTCCTAGGGGAAAGAGAAAAAGACTCAGGGGATGTTGTCCATGAGTTTTTCCAAAGTAATCCCATTATTTTTGATTTCATGCTCTATCATCAATGTAAAATCAACACCTGGTTGTTGCTAGTCTATTTTAACACTTGATTGACTAGAATGCATTTCAATTCATCTGGTTTGAATTGAGGTAACTATTTTTTCCAATCTGTACCTATTGTAACTACTCATTTTGCTATGTATTAATCTTTTACTCCTTTATAAGGTTACAAGTTTGCAACATTGAATATTGGTGATATGTCTACACCACTAGGAAATTCTAACTCATATGCATTATTAGAGAATTTCCTAACCTCCTTACAAGGACCAATTTTTTTTCATCTTAAGATTTTTGTACTCACCTCTTTGAAACCTCTCCTTCATAACATGATCCAAAACCAAATATCTAATTTGAAAACTCACCTCTATTTTACTTACATATGCATTCTTTTTATAATTTTCCACACTATCTTCTAGATACTTCCTTACCTATTGATGAACCTCCTTCATGGACACTACAAATTCTTCTCGTTCAACACTTCTCTTGTCATATGGCTGATATTTATGAGTTTAAACACTCCTTTAGGATGCATACCATATATAATTTGGAAAGGACTCATGCTAATGATCTTATTAGAGGAGTCACTATAAGTAAATTTTCCTGATTATCCTTAGATAGACACCTTAATAGGTTTCCTAGACCCCTATTAACCATATAAATTTGACCATCTACCTGAGGTTGGTAAGTTGAACTAAAGCTCATATTTGTGCGTAGTTTTCTCCATAGTGACCTCAAAAAGTGACCTAGGAACTTAGTATCTCTATCAAATGTAATTTTTAGTGGTAGTCCATGAAATATTACTACCTCCTTAAAGAATAAATTTACCACATGGGTGGCATCATTGATGGTCCTAAGAGGAATAAAATGTGCTATTTTGGAAAATCTATCCACAAATACATACATGAAGTCAAAACCTCTTTATTTTCTAGGAAGTCCTATAGCAAAGTCCATGCTTATGGATTCCTAAGGTCTATTTAGGACTGGTAGAGGTTGATACAAACCTACATTAGTTCTCTTCCCTTTGGTCATTTGACAAGTTTTACAACTCTCAACATTTCTCTTCACTTCTTCTTGCATCTTAGGCCAATAATAGTGTGTAGTGAGATGCTCCAAAGTCTTATGAGGCCCAAAGCATCCTGCCATACTCCCATTATGCTTCTTTTGAATCAAATTCTCTCTTATTGAGCTTTTTTCACACATATCTACACACCTTTGAATAGTAATCCATCTTGTATGACATAGTCCAACCATAGCTCCTTATTGAGTATAATTGGATGCTTGCAAGCATTGTATGCTTCTTTAAAGTATTCATCTTCCTCATACATCTCTTTGAGTGACTCAATACCAAAAATTTCAAGTTGTATATCATGCACCAACAAGACTCTTCTACTTAATGCATTTTCTACCTTGTTACTTTGTCCTTGCTTATGCTTAATGGTGAAGGTAAAATTTTGCATATACTTCACCCATTTCATGTATCTCTAATTTAGATTAGTCTAATTGGTGATGAATTAAAGTACATAATTATTTTTATAGATAATAAACTCCTTTGGCATTAAGTAATTCCTCCACTTCTTCAAGGCTTGCATCATTACATAGAATTCCAATTCATAGGATGAGTACTTTTTCTTGACATCATTGAGTTTTTCACTGAAATAGTATACTTATTGGCTTATAATAGCCCCTATTTCCACTCCACTTGCATCACACTCTATCTTAAATACTTTATTGAAGTTTGTTAGTGCTAGGATAGGCTATTATGTTATATTTTTCTTCAAATATTAGAAACTCCTTTCAGATATCTCACTCCAAACAAACCTTTTCTTATCTCCCTTAATTGTGTCTATTATGGGAGCACATAGTCCACTGAAATTTCTAATAATATTCTTATAAAAAATTGCAAGTCCATGGAAACTTCTTACCTCTCCAACTATTTTAGGTGTTGGTAACTTCATGATTGCCTTCACCTTATCTTTATCTATCTTTAAAATTCCTTGAGAGATGACAACTCCTAAGTACAATAGTTCTAATTTCATAAACTCACACTTATTGAGGTTTATTAACAACCTTTCCTCTTGTAGCCTTCTCATGACTAGATGCAAATGGTGAAGATGATCCTCCTTAATAGGGCTATAAAAAAATAAGTCATCCAAGTACACCACTAAAAACTTTCCTATAAAATGTTTGAGGACTTCATTTATAAGCCTCATGAAATAAATTCATGTAATGGTCAAAGAAAATGGTATAACCATCCATTTATACAATCCTTCATTGGTTTTGAAAGTGGTTTTCTACTCATCCCCTTGTTTGATCTTAATTTGATAGTACCCACTATTGAGATAAATTTTTGAGAGGTAGCTTGATCCACTCAATAAATCCATCAAATCTTTCATTCTAGGGAGAGGAAACCTATATCTAATGGTGATATTATTGATATCCCTAGAGTCTATACACATTTTCTACTCACCTTCCTTCTTAGGCACCAACATTGTAGGTACTACACAAATACTAAGGCTTTATTTGATTAATAATTTATCTAAGAGATATTTTACTTGTCTCTTGATTTCTACATTTTCCATAGGGATCATCTTATATGCTACCTTTTTAGGCAAACTTGCTCCTGGAACAAATTAATGTGATGAGTGATGTTCATCATAGATGGCAATGTACTTGGTATCTCATAAACTATAATTTTTTCATACTCTTCCAACATGTCTTGGATCTCTTGTAACAATTCATTTACTTTAGTGGATATCATAATAGTCCTATGCTTGACTATCAATGTAAATCCTAACTCCTCTTTATTCATGGCAATTAGAAACTCTTTACCACTTACCAACATCATATTTGACCCAACTTGTTGGTCATTATCTTCATTCTTCATAGGAAAAAAAGTGTGACTAACTCCATCCTTAACCAAAGTGAATAATTCCTCCTACCATAATGAGTGGTTTTCCTATCATATTTCCAAGGCCTCCCAATAAGCACATGACAAACATCCATGGGAATCACATCATAAAGGACCTTGTATTTGTACCTTCCAACTTGAAATTACACCCAAATTTGTTCAATTACCAAAACTTATTGACATTTATTCAAACATGAGACTTTGTATGGTATGGGGTGAGGCAACTTATTCAATCCAAGTTTGTTGACCATTTCAATAGAAACTCGATTATCTATACTTCTTGAATCTATAACCATTTTTCAACATTTACCTTAGCACTTCCAAGAAGTTATAAAAAGGGTTTTAATTTTTGGTGTCTCCTTCTCCTTAGGTGTCTTGGTCAACAATCTTCTCATTATCAATGATTATTCGACCTTAGGTTCCTCCACAAGTGACTAAGAACAAACACTCTCTTCCTTAACTACTTGTGTAATCTGATTTCTTCCTTCTGTTCTTGGAACCCCTATTAGTCAATCCTATAGACATTCCTAAGACCTATGTCTAGCAATTTTTTTGAATTTTAACCACCTTCCTATAAAACCACCTAATCCTTTCCCTCTTGATGCATATCCACCCCTAAAATAAGGCCTTATACCTCTAAATTCTCCTCTTGAACTAGATGGTTATCCATGTGAAGTACTAGACTCCCCTTGTCTTATTTGTGAATAAAATTTTCCTAATTTATGACCTATGCCCATAAAATTTATATATATACCTCTATTTTTTTGGTTTTGTTTCTTATTGAGTTTGTCCTCTGCTTTTAAAGCCAACTAGTAACATTATTCCAATGTTTTTGGACTAGCAAGGCTCAACTCATCTTATAAGTTGTATCTCAAACCATTAATATACATATCCACCTTATCTTTATCATCTTCCATGTGACCTTATATAATTCTCATCTTGTATAAATCTTTTTTATATTATCTAACCCCCATCTCTTTTTATTTCAAATTTTGAAGCTTCTTATACAAGTTGGTTATGTAGTCACTAAGCAAGAACTTGATCTTCAAATTGGAAACCATTCTACCTGTACTTGATCTTAGATTTTAATTTTTTATTTCTCTAATCCTATATTTAATCACACCATAGGTATGCATAACCCTTCAACTTGGTCCTAACAAACTTCATTTGTTACTCTTATGGTATATCTTTAAAATCAAAGTATTTGTCCAACTCTCCTATATAATCGAGAAAAGATTCTCCACTGAGGGTAATTACATATATTGGAAGATATATTTTGGGCTTATATCCCTACCCTTTCACCACATTCATCAATCTCCAAAAAAAAAAATTTCAATTTCTCTCTCTCCTTCATCTTCCAACTCTAGTGCTTGTGGCTTTTCTTCCTCTTGATCACTAAAATCACTTGTGATTACTCCTGTTCTTTGATTAACCTAAATTACTATGAATATTTCATAAAATTTTACTATGATGTTCCTTAACTCTTTTAATAGTTCATCTCTCATTTATATCTTTGTTTCCCTCTCACCTGCTACATTCCTCCTAGGTGGCATCTTGTCTTCTCTTAAGAAAATTGTCAAAAAAAATCCTAGCTTCTCTTCCTCTCATATAATCTCACTTTATCCACTCACTTACATGTGTATTATCCTATATATAATACCAAAATTATCTATATAAACTACTCCCAAAGGTTCATCCCTGCAACTTATTCATAATTATCACAACTTCACAAGCTTCCTAGTAACTTTTTTTTCTAGTTTTCCTAATAGTATGAATGGTTTAGGATTGATATATAGAAAATGTCATACTTTTCAAGTACCCTATATTAATTTATTTTCCTCCACCAAGTTTCTTATTCCCAAACCACTCAAAGACCACTTTTCTATCCCTTGTCAACTCCTAATTAGGTCTCCCAAGGACTAATTACTCCACAATCCTAATTTTCCATATACAAAGAGACCATACCAATCTGAAGCAACAAAAATACTTTATAACTCACTAACCCATAAAAAATCACAAATTTTTATAATTTTTTACTAGATATAACTCCTATAAATCAAGTTTGAATATGCAAACCCTAACTCAAGGTTAAATCAGTCTGTGAAGAAATGAGAAGGGGAAAATTTGTTGTTTTACACTCTAGAACAAGTTTTAAACCATTGTAAAAGTTGAATGAGGTATATGAAACTCCCATAAAAATTATCTAATCATTACTTACCCCCATTTACTCCTCTATTACACACTTTTTCAATGTGTTATGTTTGACTATGTACATATACACTAGCATCTATAAGATTGTACTATCCTTATCACAAATAAGTATGAAAATAATCAAATGAAACACTTAAAAACATTCAAAGAAAATGTGATTAACTTACCAATTACACAATAAGCCTTAGAAACATATCTTTATTTATTGTTTGGTGACACAAAAAAATAGGGTCTATAATCATTTTGACCAACCTCTAGGAACTCTTTTCTTATTTTCTTGGATCTTGAACCTTTACACACTCAAATGAATGATATTACACAAAAACTAAATTTTTTTATATGTCCTAAAACTATTAGAGTTAAAATCACTAATATGGGGGGTAAATTAGTGATGCAATCTAATCTAATTTAATTCTTAACTCTTAACTATTCAACATACATCAACTTGATCAAGCAATATAAACATAAAAGTACATACATCCAAACCATACATAAGATCACACATCACTTAAACACATCATATGTGTGGGAAACCTTATTAGGGGATGAAACCTATTGAACCTTATAAAATTTACTATACTCCTATAAAGACAATATTCAATGTTTAAACCAACACCAATTGATTAAGGAACACCCACCACTAAATTTAGTCAAGCACCCACTTGACCTTTAGCTAGCTCCAACTAGTAAGGAGGCTGAAAAACCCTAAGAAACTAATCACCAACTTAGCTAGATAAATATATCACCTTTAACACCTATGTCTATTTTCACTTTTCACTTCCAAACTCTCTCAAGCTATCTCTAGGGCTAACTTGCTCAAACTACCTCTTCTAGGCTCATTAAATCCAATGACTTGTGTGTCCTCCTACCAACTTAATAAAACAAGCATGACTAATCCTCTTCAATATATATTATCCTCAATGACCAATACCTTCTCTTTCAAAGGTTCTTTCCTTTGCTTGAAACCTCACTCACACAACTTCTCAACTCTACTTGCTCAAGTCTAGAAACCATCACCTTTGCTTTCACTCTTTATAGATTCTTCATGACTATTATCTTCTTGTTCAACCATAAGACTTATCTTAACCCTTAATACTTATATAAAACTAATACAAATCTCAAATCCATTCTCATAGGTCATCCATTACCTCATTAGCCCCAAACCACCATTAGGTCTTGGTGAGACCTAAAATAATTAGACATGTATACTCACATGTTACATGTGAGACCACTTAAACCATATTCATCCTTTACCAATGCTTAAAACACATCAAAACTATCTAAAATATCCCCTTTCTAAATCTATCATTTGTCTATGCCACTTGGAACACCAACTAAACACTCAAACCTATCAATTAGGTTTCCTTGCTCTTCAAGTCTTCATACATAAAAAACACGGTATCAAACTTATAAAGAAACTACTCAAATACTTCACATAAACATATGATTAGATAACATGGTTGAAACCTTAAAGACCTATGATACACCTCCATGTTCTCTAGACACTTCAACACAGGCTCTAAGCACTCAAATCAACTCACTCAAAATGACCACTCAGATTGGTCACACATAGTCAAAATATAGTCAAGCTATTTTGACTCTCCATATCTAATCAGGGGCATATCATGACAAAAAATGACTTTTAATAATCCTTATATACTTATATAACATCTCCATACACATTATCTTCTTCAACTCTACTCATAACACCTTCAACTTACCTTTGAAGTTGATTTTGTGTACCTTATACCATTCAATTAATGCACTTGTGCCACTTGGTAGCTTTATGTGTAATGTTGACTTATTTAATTAACACATGTTGTTGGATCATAACTACATGATCATGTGCTCAACATTGATCTCTTTTTGGTAGGTTTTATGCTTGTCATAGATATTCATCATATGATTAAATGCTCACCATTAGATCTATCTAGACTATTTGACCCTGGACTTGAACGTAGTTAAACTTGACAATCTTTGGTCAATCACAATCTACAAGAATAACTTTTAATATTTATATTTTGAGCTATAAAACACTTCGAGAATCTAAATCTTTAGGGTACCTTCTTGGCACTACAAACAAAATCTCAATGAACACCTTTGACCACTGTTGAATTTTTTAGTACCTATAATAAATATACAAACTTACTAGATCACTCATATCTTCATGATGTGCAATGACATTCTGGCTTATCTTAAGCTATAATATGCATGTTTCTCATTCCAAAAGATCAAATGACACATTTTAAATTCACCAAGACATATATGGATGCCTCACAACTTTTTCCTTGTCCTTACAGACTTTCACATGTGCCATATCTTCTCCAAGCTATCATACACAACTACTTTTTCATTCATGCACCAATATCTCATGCTCTCTTTGACGTCAATGACAAACTGACATAAATTACCATTCTAAAAATTCTCTCCCTTTATCATTGATGGAAAAACACCCTCATAATGACTTCATACTCATTTGAACTCCTTCATTCTGATCTTTCTCCCTCTTTGACATTAATGACAAAGGGTCTCTACTTCAACATGCCAACAATCATTCCTCAACAACATGAGTGAATTAAAATACTATTTGAGATGCTCATGATACTTACATACTTTCAAGCATATGAAAAAATTACTCATAATTGATATGCACCAATCTAAACTTGGACTTCTCTTGGACCTAAAAAATTGCTCACAGAGCTTAAAAAGCTCCACCTAACATCAAGCTCCATCTCATGTCATATTTTTTTTGACATATACAAATATAAACTTGGGCTTCTCTGATCCTTGGACCTATCTACCTATAGAACTCATAATCTCCTTTTTCTCATGCATGAAGATTCAATACCTTATTAAAACATATGACTTGGTTTGATCAAGTCATCATATCAATCTTATTGAATTCACAACTATAGAAGACTTATTCATATCTCCACCATGATTGAAACATCTCACACATGATCCCCCTCACATCATGCATAGATATTCAAGCCACTCAAGCTAATTGAGTTAGCTCCCCCTTATCCAAACATATCTTTAAATGATATTCTTATCTTATAACATCATCCAAATCTTAACTGGCATCCACCATGATTCCTCTTACTTGTCAAGTATTTCCTTGAATCTTAGATAGAGATACCCTAACCCATAATGTCATAGAATAATGTGAAACTAGTATTTACCCATATCTCCTCATATTCCTTCTCCTCCTTGGTCATCTGAAATTGATATTTCTTATTCTTTTTAGGATTAAAAGAAGTAACATGCTCATTTACTACAATATTATCCTTTTATTTTAAGAAATAATTGACAATACATGGAGACAAAAAATAATCATGACATACATTTTCATCTGAATAAAGAACCTCATCACTAGGCATTAACAACTGATGATCTTTACATGAAACATGATCAATAAAAATAATATGTTTTATTAAACTCATACCTACCTCAAAACTAGTCTCAACTAGCACCTTGTTATTCTCTTTGAGCTCAACTTCAACTAACTTTTGATTCTTCTTTTCTATCTAGATAGGTGATACATTATCTTATCATTCTTGAACCTTTTTCATATCTAACTCTTTTGTTTTAGTAGGTAGTCCACCTTGATCTTTTAGCTCAATTGAATTAGTTTTCTTGGTCTTCACTTCCTTAGGATTCCATACCAAGGATTGATATTTCTTGAGCACACTAGGATGTCTATGTACCTTCTTGTCTTGAGTTGACCCATATGTCTCTTTCTTAGTCTTGTTTACCTTGACAACAAATTTCTCATGTTCATCTTTCAATAAATCTAGGTTGGTATTCAATTGAACACTGTCATCCTATTTAGCTCTTATATTTGAACTTGTAGTCTCTAATTGAATTATGAGAACTTGGATAGTCTCCTTATCCCTCTTATCTTCTTTAGTCATGTCATCCTTCAATATACATGCTTGCTCTTCAATAATATTTACAGAATAAAGATTGAATTTCAACTCATCATGCTTAGCTTGCTTTGAACTCAACTTGGTGTTTGTCTCATCTAACTAAGTTTTGAGATGTCTGCATTCTAACTCAGATTAGTATTTTTAACCCTTAATTGATCTTTAAGATCTAAAATGGTCATCTTATCTTCTTTGACTATTTCACATATTCCCTCAACCTTGGTTTAAAAAAGACTTACCTTTTATCTTTTTTCTATGAATGCCTTGGATTTTTCTTGAATAACATTGACCAATGACCTTAACTCCAAATTTTCTTTCCTCAACTACTTAGCCATATTTTACCTTGGATCACCTTCAAGTGGTTCAACTTACACAAAAGGTCTTGATCTGATACCAATTATTAGATGTATAATCACTGATAGGGGGTGAATCAATGATGCAAGATAATCTAATTCAGTTCCCAACTCTTAACTATTCATCATACATCAACTTGATCAAGCAATATAAACATGAAAACACATACATCCAAAGCATACATAAGATAAGACATCACATGAACACATCATATATGTGGAAATCCATCTTGGGGGATAAAACCCATTAAACTCTGTAAGATGGAATACATTCTTATAAATATAATATTTAAAATTTAGACCAGAACCAACTAATCAAGGAGCACCCACCCCTAAATTTAGTCAAACACCCACTTAACCTTTATCTAGCTCCAACTAACAAGGGGTTGCAACCACCTACATAACCAAAAACCAACTCAAATACCTAAATAAATCACCTTGAACACCTATTTCTACTCTTCAACTGATGATGATCACCTTTATCTTCACTCTTCACCTCTAATATCTCTCAATTTGCCTCTAAGGCTAACTTACTCAAATTGCCTCCTCTAGGCTCATTAGGTCCAATGACCTATGTGCCTTCTTACATTAACTTAATTAGACAAGCATTAATGATCCTCTTCACTCTCTATTTGTCTTTAATGACCAGTACCTTATCTTTCAAATTTTCTCTCCTTAGCTTGAATCCTTGCTCGTATAATTTCTCAACTCTACTCACTCAAGTCTAGAAACCATCACCTTTGCTTTCACTCATTATAGAGTCTTCATGAATATTATATTCTTAGTTATCCATAAGACTTAAATTAACCCTTAGTAATTCTATTATACTAATACATAGCTCAAATCCATTCTCATAGTTTGGATATTACCTCATTAGCCCCAAACTACCATTAGGTCTTGGTGAGATCTAAAATAATTAAGCCTTCATATTCACATGTTACATGTGAGACTACCTTGAACACCTTAATCCTTTAACGATACTTCAAACACATCAAACATATATCCAATATACCATTTATAACTCTTTCATGGGTCCATGCCACTTGAAACACCAACTCAAGATTAAAATCTATCAATTAGGTCTCCTTGCTCTTCAGGTCTTCATACACAAAAAAACATAGTCTCAAACTTTTGAATCAACTACTCAAATATTTCACATAGACATATGATTATATCACATAGGTGAACCCTTTAATACCTCTTCTACACCTCCATGTGATTTATAAACTTCAACACATGCTCTAAGCATCTAAATTAACTTACTCAAAATGACCACTCAAACTAGTCACACACAATCAAAATATAGTCAAACTATTTTGACTCTCCATATCTGATCAGGGACATATCATGACAACCAATGTCTTCTCATAATACTTATATACTTATATAACATCTCCATACTCATTTTATTCTTCAACTCTATTTATAACACCTTCAACTTACCTATGCCAAGGTCCATTTTAAGAGGCCCTACTAGAAAACTTATTAGAAATATTTGGTGAATCTAGATAAATTTGATTCATGGGCATGGTGAATCCTCTAAGGATGATGACATATTCTTATCCAATTTTTTTCCATAAACATCAAAATGACATGGTTTAAGCAAATAACTAAATCGAACATATGATTTAAATAATTAAATTAAACATCTGAGTTGAACAGTCAAGATGAACAGTTGAGTCAAATGTTTAGGTCGAGCAGCTGAGAGACCAAGCTAAATGGCTAGGTTGAGTGGCCGATCTAAATGGTTGGGTTGAATAGCTAAGATGAATGACTAGGCCAAGTAGTTGAGCTAAAAATATGGGCTAAATGATCAAACTAAATGGTTAGGCTGAATGATCAAGTTGAATGACTGGGCTAAATGACTAAGTTGAATGATTGGGCCAAATGACCAAGTTGAATAGTTAGGTTGAATGATTGAGATGAATGGTTGCTTTGATAAACCAAGCTAAATAATTGGGCTGAGTGATCAAGATAAATGGTTGGGTTGAACAACTCCATCAAGTGATGAAATTGGATGGTCCAGCTACTTGGCCGAGTTGAATGACTAAGCTAAGCGATCAAGCTAAATGGTTGGGTTAAATAGTTGGGCTAAATGACTCCATCGAGTGATGAAACTAGATGGTCTAACTAAATGGCATGTTGATGCTATTATTTTTTAGTTATGTGCTCTTCTAATTATGGTTTTACTTATTCCCTTGGTTTGTATAGGTCTGGCCCTTAGGGGATCTACTATATATATTTAATGAATTTAAATGTAATATTATATATTATTGTACAGGTTTGATGATCTGATCCCCCAAAAAATATATATCCTCAAAATTTTCATGATTTGATCCCATCTACCAACCTTAAAAAATTTCTAAAAACAAAATCCTAAAAATGAAATATTCATGAATTAACTAATATTCACTGCTAAAAAAACCTTTACCTCTACAAGATGGTCACTTAATCTACCAATGCATTCAACAAACACAATCAACTTCTAAGCCTTTGTTCACACTAAAGATAGATTGGTCAAACCTCCAAAATCCACACAAATAGTCTTCATAGAGTCTAAAATACTCTGTAATAGTTATTTCATATTGAAATATCAAAATACTATCAAGAATAACTAAATTATCCTTCTTAAATCATTTGAAAATCATGTTTAAACACATGTCAAATTTAGAGACTCATATCTTTTACTGTATAGATATTCAAAACTTCTAATCAATGTCTCTAGATACATCTTGGAGTCCTTTATAACTTTGATTTTTACTACATTAATAAATCCATCTTGGATCAAAATATATAGCTCAAAAGATACAAATAGGTTTTCCCTCATTAATTTAAATTTCAAATTCCAACTTTAATTATGTTAATTTTAAACATCAAACACTTTGACTTCATCTCATGCTCCCTAGTAACTTTGAACAAATACACACTATCAATCTCTTTAGGAGTAGCCTTGTATTTACCTTGCAATGATCACCATTGATCTTTGATCTGAGCTCCTATGATTGTGCCGCTTGGTAGCTCTGTGTGCCTTTTATGCACCCTATACCATTCAGTTAATGCCCTTGTGCCACTTAGCAGTTCCACATGTAATGTTGACTTATTGACTTAATGTGCACCATTAGATCATAACTACATGATCATGTGCTCAACATTGATATATTTTTTATAGATTTCATGCTCATTATATATATTCATCATATTATTAAATGCTCATCGTTAGATCTATCTAGACTATTTGACCTTGCACTTTAACATAGTTAAAGTTGCCAGTCTTTGGTTCATCACAGTTTGCAAGAGCAAATTTTAAGATTTATATATCAACCTAGAAAACACTTCAAGACTTCAAATTTTTAGGGTACCTTCTTAGCACTATAGATAACATCTCCATGAACACCTTTGACCATTATTGACTTTCTAAGTACCTATAATAAATACATAAACTTATTGGATCACTCATATCTTCATAATGTGTAGTGATGGTCTAACTTCTCTTAAGCTATAATGTACATGTTTATCATTCCAAAAGATCAAATGACACACCATAACTTCACCAAGACATCTATAGATGCCTCATAACTTTTTCTTTGTCATTACAGACCTACACATGTGCCATATCTTCTCCAAGCTATCAAACATAACTACTTTATCATTTATGCACAATTATCTCATGCTCTCTTTGACATCAATGACAACTTAACATCAATGACCATGCTAAAAAAAAATTCTCTAATTAATTTTAGACCTTCCAACGGTCACTAGAATGCTAGTTAGGTAATGAGAACATACACTAAGTTTGATATTTCATACGTATATGAGTTAAGACCCATGGTATAGACTCATGGTGTCTTTAAGATATAATTAAAACAATTTTATACTTTGACAATTCTTTCCAAACACTCCTACAAAACCTAGACTAAGAAAAATAATTTAAAAACTTGGTTTTCATGGGAAAAGACAAATTTGAATTTTTGACAAGCTAGATCTAAAACTAACACCTTGAAATGAAAAATAAGGATGGTATAATCAACCTAAGATGTCCTATACCATCACCAAACCAAAACTAGATAATACAAACAAAATTTTCAAGAAAAACTAAGCCTAGAAGTGATGTTCTTGCATCATACACCCTTTTTCACAAAGGGCATACTCCCTTTTGAGCAAAGGGTGTACACTCTTTGAAAATCTTGTTTGGAGGGAAATGTAAAAATTTGAAAATTTTGAAGGGAAAAGGTGTATGCCCTTTGGTAAAGGGCATACACCTATGTAGTACAAAGGGTGTATCCCCTTTATCAAAGGGTGTATGCCCCATGTAGTACAAATGGGGTATGCCCTTTAACAAAGGGTGTACACCCTATCTAGTACAAAGGGTGTATGTCCTTTAGAAAAGAGCATGGAACCTTTAATTTATAGTAATTTTTGTTTGTTTATATTATGATATATTTAGTAAGATAAATGTAATAATTAGAAGAATATAAAATGTAACATAAATTTACATTTTATTTATATTATATTTTATATTCTTATACTATATATTTATTTTACCAAATATAACAAATTAGATCCACTCTACATCGTATGAAATCAATTCCATAATTATAAGAGTTACCATTTAAAATGTATTTTTTCAAAATCCATTTTGGTCATTACTTCGTTTTCAAAATTTTAGGATTGAAAAATAACCAAAATATTGGAGTTATTAAGCTCTAATCTCAAGTATGGATGTCACTGGTTAAGATAAATATAGGGATCCATATATATATATATATAAGAGCTCAGGTATGAATTGGCAAAGATATAGATAAGGCCTATGATAATAAGGATGTATCATATACATGATATGATGGGATGTGTCTTTCCCTACCTACTTCATATATGCCAAGGAGTAACTCAAGGGAAGCTTGCATTCATGATATCTAGATTTGCTTCACCCAAAAGCATATCAAGGTAGGTTTGCCTTCTAAATAGATAGAAATGTAGTAAGGCATAGTTATCAAGGGAAGCTTGATTTCCCAATATCTATCTTTATTTTCCTTCTATATTAAGGCATAGCTATCAAAGGAAGTTTGCTTCCTAATAAATAGCTTTATTATTTCCCTACCTACTAGTTATACCCTACTTGATAAGCTAAGGTAAACTTAATTCTTCATATAGAGCCTCATTCTTATCCTACCTACTTTTATTTTCTATAATATATTATTAAATATCAATGGAAGCTTGATCCTGATCTATAACTTGCACATATTATTTCCCTACCTATGTAGCTGTCATAACTACTTAGCTTATGTTGTTGGTAAGGTAAATCTACTTCTTTATAAATATAATGAGAAAGAATTTTTTGAATCATGTTACATATGTCATTTAGATCTATACCATTGAGTATTCCCTACCTAATTTATCTACTTAAGTATTCCATGCCTACGTTACCTACTTGAGTATGTCGTACCTACCTATTATTCTTTCCCTACCTACTTGGGTTACCCACTAGACTATGCCTTATCTACTTGAGTATACCATATCGAATTGAAAAATCAAGCCATATAATGATTTTTAATGCCCATATCTAATGATGATCATATCTATCTTACCAAGCCATATCTTGAATACATGATACCTAGTTGAATACCCAAGCCATATCTTAAAAGGAAAGGGGACATTATAGTATTTTAAAATTAGTAGAGAGGGTATTATTAGATCAAGGGATAAAGGAGAGGGGGAATTCTCAAGGGATGTTGGAAAATTAGTAGAGGGGTATTACAACCTATATAGATAATGGAGAGGTGGCATTGATTGATCCATATATTAAAATAAGATGGGGCATTATAACCTATCTAAAGAAAAGAGTGACTAGGGATGATTGATTAAAAAAAGTCTTGAAGGCAGATTTGGGATGAATTCTTAAATAATTTATGGGATCACTCTTAAATAATATCAATATGCATAAATAACTATCTTGTATCATGCATCTTGTATTGTTCTTGTATTCATTATATGATCACTCATATATGGCATCTATTGCATACCTAGTGATACATATAGGTATTCGATCACTTATATATGATATTTAACTATAGTCATGATATGGTCACTCATACCAAACATGAATGTAGCTAATCACCCTGGTACACTTTATTTTTAATATAATAAATCAAACACCATTCAAGAGTCATACTAAAAATATACCATTCACTCAAAAATAAATGTCAAATAGACTAGTCAATCCATGTATACTTCAAGTCTAATCTCACACATGCATGACATGACCGCTTTAATCTATATAATTCCTTCTCATCACTCATTATCTTGCATAATACTAATCACTCCCACAACATCCCTTATTATCCCTAATCATAACCTCATTGACCTTCATATTCCCTAATAATCCCTAATCATTCACTCATCATCTCGTATTTCCCCTCATCATCCCTAATCACTCCCTCAATAACCCTCATCATCCTAATCTTTCCCTCAGAAAACCTCATCATCTTTTATCATCACTATTGCATTAGACATCATTATCCCTCATCATCCATAATCATTTCATCATTGGTACTCATCAACCCTTATCATCCCTAATCACTCCCTCATCATTCTAGCATTTTACCCTTTCCCCTTTCTTCTTGATAATTATCTTATCAACATCGACATTGAACCCAAATACATATCCTCAAATTTAAATTAGTTCATTGATCCTAAATATTTATAACTAATACCTTATATATTAGGTATTTGAATCCTTTTATCTAAGGTATAATCAAAATGCAAAGAACATTTCACATCCCACCTCATATTTGGTAATATCTAAATAATAATATGAGAGTTAGAAGGTTTACCCATCATCCATTATCATCCATAATCACTCCCTCATTATCCCTCATTGACCCTTATTATCCCAATCACTCCCTCATCATGCCTTATCATCCTTTATTATTATTACCATCAACCCTCATTATCCCTAATCATACCTAGTCACTCTCTCATCATCTCTCATCATCCCTAGTCATCCCTAATCACTCCCTTATTGGTATTCATTGTCCCTAATCATACTCTCATTAACCCTCACTATACCTAATCATCCATAATCACTTCTTAATTATCCATTATTATCCATCATTTTCATTCATCATCCCTAATCACTCCATCATTGTCACTCATCATCCCTAATAACTTTTTTATGATTTAGGGTTTTATAGTTCATAGATTTAAGGAAGGTGTTAGGGTTTAAAGTTTATGGATTGGGATTTAAGGGTTTAGAGTTTAGTTTTTTATGGTTTTATGGTTTAGGATTAATATTTATGGTTTAAGGATTTAAGGGTTTTGGGTCTAAAGTTTATATTGGTATAGGGTCTAGATTATAGGGTTTAGCATTTAGTATTTAAGGGTTAAAATTTTTGGAGTTATTAGGTTTAGGGGTTTATGGTTTGGTTTTTATGGTTTTAGGTTCTATTTTTTTAGGGTTTATGATTGTGGGTTCTATGTTTTAAGGTTTTCGGTTTTCTATTTTAGGATTTTTTGTTTTGGTTTAGGGTTTTATGGTTTTATATTATTTTAAGGGTTTAAGGGTTTTTTGAGTTTAAGGTTTTAGGTTTATGGGGTTTGGGGTTTAGGGTATAGGGTTAGGGTATTAGTTTTATATTTTATTAGATTTAGATTTAAGTTTTATGATTTTAGGGTTGTAGAATTTTTAGGTAACTTAGGGTTTAGGTTTTTTATGGTTTAGGTTTAAGGATTAAGTATTTTTAAAGGTTTAGGGTTAAATATTAAGGTTAATTCACCCTCCTACCACTATTATTTACCCTTCACCTTCCATTCCACCCAATTTATGGAAACCAACTCCCTTCTCATAAAAAAACTTATTTATTAAAGAAAGACCAAGACCACTATAGCCTCTTCCAAGGATGTGTAAAAAAAAGGACCCAAAACTAGTCTATTTTCTAAAAGGGGTCCTCTTTGTGAGGAATCTGAGTAAAAATGCAAGAATCTTGAGGTACTAAAATCTTGGGAGAATTAGAAGAAGACGTGAAGCAAAAGTCTTGGTTTGAAATAATTATACTGGAAGAGTTAAAATAAATAGAACTAAAATAAGTTGAATCTGTAAGCACAAAGCTACTAGAGAAAGAGGACAAGTAAGAGGATAAGGCACTAGACCCTATTTTAGACTCAATAATGGTAATCCCTAATTAGGGAAACATTCATAGTTATATTTATAAAGTGGCACCATATAAAGGGTGAGGAAGAGGAAGGTAACAAACCAAAAAGGGGATTAAATGATATTAGAACATAAACCATAAACCCCTAAATGACAAAACTCCAAACCCAAAACCTAAAACATCAAAACCTTGAACAATAAAACCCAAACCCTAAACCCCTAAACCCTAAACTTTTAACCCTAAAACCTTAAATCCTAAAACCTTAAACCTTAAAACCTAACATTAAACCCATAAATCTAAAATCCTTATAACATATACCCTAAAAACTAAAACCTAATCCTTAAATCCTACACTCTAAAATCCTAAAACCCTAAACCCTAAAACCCATCATTCCTAATAATCCCTAATCACTCAATCATCATCCCTCACTATCCCTCATCATCCCTAATCAATTTTTCATTAAAATTCATAATCATTAATCACTTATTTATTAAACCTCATCATCATTATTCATTCCCTAATCAACCCTCATCACTCTTTCTCATCCTTAATTATCCCCTCATCATACCTAGTCACTTTGTCATCATCCATCACTATCCTTCATCATCCCTAATCACTAAACCCTAAACCCCAAACCTTAAACCACTTCATCATTATGAGCCATTATTTTCATGTGCACATTGATCATACATATACTTAAAATCTATTAGGATATGTGTGATCTAGTCAGATAACATCCAAAACATTCATATTCAGCCTAGATGGATAGACAACCAAGTTTTAAAGAAAATTTCTACAATAAATCATCATAGTGAAAAGGGAGACAAATCCCACATTCTATCATAATTCCCACACAATCATAAATATTTACACACAAGTAAAACACATGCCAAAGAAAATTTAGTGTCATAAATGCTAATAATGTATGATATGGCCCACAATATTATTTGAGTATAACTCACAAACATGAGAAGAGCCAAAATGTTCCATCCCTTTTGCTCAATGTTTGTAACCCACATATAAATCAAACAACCCATCCATAGGCACTATGGATATAATTATTCCTTCATCTCCTCCTCATCAAAATATGAATACCAATAGGGAATTGACATAATTAATACACCCATTGACATATATCGAGTAGAGGTGATAAGGGGGGTGATATCTAATAGTTTTAAATGTCAAATCTAGGAAATGTGAATAAAAAACCAAAACACATGTCATAATGTCTATAACTAGGTTAATGAATTTGGAAAGGGGTATAGATATACCTTATAGTGGCATGAGGCCAAAGTTAAAATTTAATCGAAAGACCTGAACATCAACCCATCACTCTTCACAAAGTAAAAAGGGATCCAACCAACAAACTACAATACACAAATTTGAGGAAAGAATAAATTTCAAACAACATTTGATCTTTTATTAAAGAGGAAACATAGTTTCTTTCATACATTTACTATTTATTTTTGAATCTAAGTATATAGAGCATTCTAACATTAACTTCAAATTAAAGGGAATTATAAAGTTTCCTTTATTTGAACTTGTTTTCCCACATCAAAATTCAAATAAAATCCTACCCCCACAGTAGCTATAAGTTAAAATCCATGTCATGATCCTCATAAGGAACCCATGATAATCGTGCTCATTTTTAAAAATGCATTAATAATAATACAACTTAGGCTCCCAATGCAACTTGGACTTCCAATGCAACTCAAGCTCCCAATGAAATTCAAGCTAGTAATGGAACTCAGGCACACAATACAACTTGGGCTCACAATTCAACTTAGGCTACCAATTCAACTTGAGCTCCCAATACAATTTTAGCTACAAATGTAACTTGGGCTGGAAATACAACTTGGGTTCCTAATGTAACTTAGGCTCATAATGAAATTTAGTCTCGAAAGTAAATTAGGTTCATAATGTAACTCAAGCTCACAATGCACTTAGGCTAGTAATGCAATTTGGAAATTAAATGCAACTTTGGATTATAATGCATCCCATTTTTCCTCACCAATGTCTTATTGATTTAGCCTTGACAAGGAATATAGTTAAAAATGAAAGATGATTAAGGAATGACTAAGGATGATGAGAAATGATAAAGGTTTATGAGGGAGTGATTATAGATGATAAAGGCCAATGAGGGAGTGATTAGGGAAGAGGATGGAGTGATTTGGGATGATGAGAGATGATGTTTGATAATGATAGAGTGATTAGGGATAATGAGGAATGATGAGGGATGATGAGGGCTGATGAGGGAGTTATTAGGGATGATGAGGTATAATGAGGGATGATTAGAGTATGACTAGGGATGATGAGGGATAATTGGGGATGATGAGAGAGTGATTAGGTATGATGAGTGTTAATAAAGGTGTGATTAAGGACAATGAGGGTCGATGAAGGAGTGATAATGGATGATTAATAATAATGAAGGATGATCAAGTATGGTGAGGGAGTGACTAAAAATGATTAGGGATGATGAGGGTTGATGACGGAGTGATTAGTGAAAATGAAAGATGATGGTATCAAATGAGGTAGTGATTAAGGATGATGAGGGATAATGAGGAGCGGTGAGGGAGTTACTAGGGATGATAAGGGATAATGAGGGTTGATCAAGGAGTGATTATGGATGATTATGGATAATGATGGAGATATTATGGATGATGAGGGGAAATGAAATATGATTAGGGAGTGATTATGAGTGATTAGGGAAGATGAATGGTAATAAGAGATCATGAAGGAGTGATTAGGGATGATGAGGGTCAATGAGGGTGTGATTAGGGCCATTAAAACAGTGATTAGGGATTATTAGGGATGATGGGGGATGATGTGGAAGTGAATAGGGATGATTAAGTATGATGAGGGTCCATGAGGGAGTGATTATGGATGATGAGGGATGATGAGGGAGTGATTAGGGGTGATGAGTAACAATGAAGGTTGATGAAGGAGTGAGTAGGGATGATGAGTGATGTTGAGGATAAATGATAGTGTCAATAGGGATAATGGGGGATGATGAAGGTAAATGAAATATCGGTTAAAGATGATGATGAAGGATGAGGGAGTGATTATGACGATGAATGATGATGACATATGATAATTTATGTGTTTAACCCTTTCTCTTAATATGGTTTTGGGAGAGGGAAATAGTGAAATGAGTGATTTTGATATGAAACTAATAAAATAGGGTTTAAAATCACTCCCCTTCACCCCAAATCATAGTGGTATAATTTATGTTAGTGGTAGTGTCTTATGTGAATTTGGAATTCTAGAAGATGAATTTATTCTATGCGACTTTGGAATAATGTGTGAGATTAGAATTGAATAATTCATGGATTCACCCATCTATCTAAAATTTGTTTTGGATTGAATGGTATCTTTTTAGGATGACTTTTGAATGGTGTTTTGATTCATTTTATTTTGAATGGAGTGTACAAGGATGACTAACTACATTCATGTTTGGTATAAATTATAATATCATGACTACATGTAGATGCCATGTATAATTGATTGCATACATACATATAGTAATAAGTATGTGGTAGATATCATGTATGATTGACCGTATCATGATTACATGTATGTTATAGGTTTAATGCTATAGGGTAGTAATTTATGCATATTAATAGACCCATTAATTTAAAATCCCACAAATTATTTAGGAATCTACCTTCAATCCTTTTTCCTAATCATCCCTACTCACTCCTTTCTCTATATAGGTGATAATTCCCCCAATAATTTCAATATATAGCTTAATCAATTCCCCCTCTCCTTTCTCTATATATTGATAATGCTTCCTCACCTACTTTTCAAGCATCCATTGATAATGCCCATCTCCTTTATCCCTTAATCTGATAATGCCCCCTCTACTAATTTTTAAGCATGATAATTCCCCCTCTCCTTTCAATATATGGCTCAATTAAGATAGATATGTCTAGGATTAGATCTAGGTATTTAAGATCAAGATATGGATCAAGTATTCAATCAAGTAGGGCACAATTAATTAGGTAGGGCATATATAAGTAAATAACTTAAGTAGGTAGGGAAAGAAGGATAGGTAGATAAGGCATACTCAATTACAATAAGGTAGGTAGGGTATATTTAATATCAATATATGTATCATGTATTTAGGTAGGGCATACTCAAAATCAATATATGGCTCATATATTCAATCAAGTAGGGCATACTCAAGTAGGTAAATTAGTTAGGGCATAATCAATTAGCTAAATTAGAGGACATACTCAATGGTATAAATATATTATATATTTAACATTATTTTAAATTTTACTTCTCATTCTATCTTTCAATATTAAAATTTTAAAAACTAAGTGTTGACTAGAATAGATTTTGAAAAACTAACTTCTAAATGGTAACTCCTTTAGCTCTGAAATCAATTTCATAAGATGCAGAATGGCCCTAATTTTTTATATTTAATAAAATAAATGTAATAATTATATGCATATAAAATGTAATATAAATTAAATCTAAACTTATACATTTAATTTATATTACATCTTATATTCTTATACTTATTACATTTATTTTACTAAGTATATACTCACACTAACACAATAAAATAATAAAAAAACAAAACACATCTTACCGAAGGGTATACACACTTTGTATTATATAGGGTGTATGCCCTTTCCTTTCAATTTTTTTAAATATTTGTATTTCCTTAAAAAAATGTCTTTCAAAGGGTATGCACCCTTAGAAAGACATGTTTTATAGGGAAAAAGGCATATTATGTCTTTCAAAGGGTGTA